>OX465539.1:0-5000 GCA_950022985.1 Udea ferrugalis
TAACCTAACCTAACCTAACCTAACCTAACCTAACCTAACCTAACCTAACCTAACCTAACCTAACCTAACCTAACCTAACCTAACCTAACCTAACCTAACCTAACCTAACCTAACCTAACCTAACCTAACCTAACCTAACCTAACCTAACCTAACCTAACCTAACCTAACCTAACCTAACCTAACCTAACCTAACCTAACCTAACCTAACCTAACCTAACCTAACCTAACCTAACCTAACCTAACCTAACCTAACCTAACCTAACCTAACCTAACCTAACCTAACCTAACCTAACCTAACCTAACCTAACCTAACCTAACCTAACCTAACCTAACCTAACCTAACCTAACCTAACCTAACCTAACCTAACCTAACCTAACCTAACCTAACCTAACCTAACCTAACCTAACCTAACCTAACCTAACCTAACCTAACCTAACCTAACCTAACCTAACCTAACCTAACCTAACCTAACCTAACCTAACCTAACCTAACCTAACCTAACCTAACCTAACCTAACCTAACCTAACCTAACCTAACCTAACCTAACCTAACCTAACCTAACCTAACCTAACCTAACCTAACCTAACCTAACCTAACCTAACCTAACCTAACCTAACCTAACCTAACCTAACCTAACCTAACCTAACCTAACCTAACCTAACCTAACCTAACCTAACCTAACCTAACCTAACCTAACCTAACCTAACCTAACCTAACCTAACCTAACCTAACCTAACCTAACCTAACCTAACCTAACCTAACCTAACCTAACCTAACCTAACCTAACCTAACCTAACCTAACCTAACCTAACCTAACCTAACCTAACCTAACCTAACCTAACCTAACCTAACCTAACCTAACCTAACCTAACCTAACCTAACCTAACCTAACCTAACCTAACCTAACCTAACCTAACCTAACCTAACCTAACCTAACCTAACCTAACCTAACCTAACCTAACCTAACCTAACCTAACCTAACCTAACCTAACCTAACCTAACCTAACCTAACCTAACCTAACCTAACCTAACCTAACCTAACCTAACCTAACCTAACCTAACCTAACCTAACCTAACCTAACCTAACCTAACCTAACCTAACCTAACCTAACCTAACCTAACCTAACCTAACCTAACCTAACCTAACCTAACCTAACCTAACCTAACCTAACCTAACCTAACCTAACCTAACCTAACCTAACCTAACCTAACCTAACCTAACCTAACCTAACCTAACCTAACCTAACCTAACCTAACCTAACCTAACCTAACCTAACCTAACCTAACCTAACCTAACCTAACCTAACCTAACCTAACCTAACCTAACCTAACCTAACCTAACCTAACCTAACCTAACCTAACCTAACCTAACCTAACCTAACCTAACCTAACCTAACCTAACCTAACCTAACCTAACCTAACCTAACCTAACCTAACCTAACCTAACCTAACCTAACCTAACCTAACCTAACCTAACCTAACCTAACCTAACCTAACCTAACCTAACCTAACCTAACCTAACCTAACCTAACCTAACCTAACCTAACCTAACCTAACCTAACCTAACCTAACCTAACCTAACCTAACCTAACCTAACCTAACCTAACCTAACCTAACCTAACCTAACCTAACCTAACCTAACCTAACCTAACCTAACCTAACCTAACCTAACCTAACCTAACCTAACCTAACCTAACCTAACCTAACCTAACCTAACCTAACCTAACCTAACCTAACCTAACCTAACCTAACCTAACCTAACCTAACCTAACCTAACCTAACCTAACCTAACCTAACCTAACCTAACCTAACCTAACCTAACCTAACCTAACCTAACCTAACCTAACCTAACCTAACCTAACCTAACCTAACCTAACCTAACCTAACCTAACCTAACCTAACCTAACCTAACCTAACCTAACCTAACCTAACCTAACCTAACCTAACCTAACCTAACCTAACCTAACCTAACCTAACCTAACCTAACCTAACCTAACCTAACCTAACCTAACCTAACCTAACCTAACCTAACCTAACCTAACCTAACCTAACCTAACCTAACCTAACCTAACCTAACCTAACCTAACCTAACCTAACCTAACCTAACCTAACCTAACCTAACCTAACCTAACCTAACCTAACCTAACCTAACCTAACCTAACCTAACCTAACCTAACCTAACCTAACCTAACCTAACCTAACCTAACCTAACCTAACCTAACCTAACCTAACCTAACCTAACCTAACCTAACCTAACCTAACCTAACCTAACCTAACCTAACCTAACCTAACCTAACCTAACCTAACCTAACCTAACCTAACCTAACCTAACCTAACCTAACCTAACCTAACCTAACCTAACCTAACCTAACCTAACCTAACCTAACCTAACCTAACCTAACCTAACCTAACCTAACCTAACCTAACCTAACCTAACCTAACCTAACCTAACCTAACCTAACCTAACCTAACCTAACCTAACCTAACCTAACCTAACCTAACCTAACCTAACCTAACCTAACCTAACCTAACCTAACCTAACCTAACCTAACCTAACCTAACCTAACCTAACCTAACCTAACCTAACCTAACCTAACCTAACCTAACCTAACCTAACCTAACCTAACCTAACCTAACCTAACCTAACCTAACCTAACCTAACCTAACCTAACCTAACCTAACCTAACCTAACCTAACCTAACCTAACCTAACCTAACCTAACCTAACCTAACCTAACCTAACCTAACCTAACCTAACCTAACCTAACCTAACCTAACCTAACCTAACCTAACCTAACCTAACCTAACCTAACCTAACCTAACCTAACCTAACCTAACCTAACCTAACCTAACCTAACCTAACCTAACCTAACCTAACCTAACCTAACCTAACCTAACCTAACCTAACCTAACCTAACCTAACCTAACCTAACCTAACCTAACCTAACCTAACCTAACCTAACCTAACCTAACCTAACCTAACCTAACCTAACCTAACCTAACCTAACCTAACCTAACCTAACCTAACCTAACCTAACCTAACCTAACCTAACCTAACCTAACCTAACCTAACCTAACCTAACCTAACCTAACCTAACCTAACCTAACCTAACCTAACCTAACCTAACCTAACCTAACCTAACCTAACCTAACCTAACCTAACCTAACCTAACCTAACCTAACCTAACCTAACCTAACCTAACCTAACCTAACCTAACCTAACCTAACCTAACCTAACCTAACCTAACCTAACCTAACCTAACCTAACCTAACCTAACCTAACCTAACCTAACCTAACCTAACCTAACCTAACCTAACCTAACCTAACCTAACCTAACCTAACCTAACCTAACCTAACCTAACCTAACCTAACCTAACCTAACCTAACCTAACCTAACCTAACCTAACCTAACCTAACCTAACCTAACCTAACCTAACCTAACCTAACCTAACCTAACCTAACCTAACCTAACCTAACCTAACCTAACCTAACCTAACCTAACCTAACCTAACCTAACCTAACCTAACCTAACCTAACCTAACCTAACCTATACCTAACCTAACCTAACCTAACCTAACCTAACCTAACCTAACCTAACCTAACCTAACCTAACCTAACCTAACCTAACCTAACCTAACCTAACCTAACCTAACCTAACCTAACCTAACCTAACCTAACCTAACCTAACCTAACCTAACCTAACCTAACCTAACCTAACCTAACCTAACCTAACCTAACCTAACCTAACCTAACCTAACCTAACCTAACCTAACCTAACCTAACCTAACCTAACCTAACCTAACCTAACCTAACCTAACCTAACCTAACCTAACCTAACCTAACCTAACCTAACCTAACCTAACCTAACCTAACCTAACCTAACCTAACCTAACCTAACCTAACCTAACCTAACCTAACCTAACCTAACCTAACCTAACCTAACCTAACCTAACCTAACCTAACCTAACCTAACCTAACCTAACCTAACCTAACCTAACCTAACCTAACCTAACCTAACCTAACCTAACCTAACCTAACCTAACCTAACCTAACCTAACCTAACCTAACCTAACCTAACCTAACCTAACCTAACCTAACCTAACCTAACCTAACCTAACCTAACCTAACCTAACCTAACCTAACCTAACCTAACCTAACCTAACCTAACCTAACCTAACCTAACCTAACCTAACCTAACCTAACCTAACCTAACCTAACCTAACCTAACCTAACCTAACCTAACCTAACCTAACCTAACCTAACCTAACCTAACCTAACCTAACCTAACCTAACCTAACCTAACCTAACCTAACCTAACCTAACCTAACCTAACCTAACCTAACCTAACCTAACCTAACCTAACCTAACCTAACCTAACCTAACCTAACCTAACCTAACCTAACCTAACCTAACCTAACCTAACCTAACCTAACCTAACCTAACCTAACCTAACCTAACCTAACCTAACCTAACCTAACCTAACCTAACCTAACCTAACCTAACCTAACCTAACCTAACCTAACCTAACCTAACCTAACCTAACCTAACCTAACCTAACCTAACCTAACCTAACCTAACCTAACCTAACCTAACCTAACCTAACCTAACCTAACCTAACCTAACCTAACCTAACCTAACCTAACCTAACCTAACCTAACCTAACCTAACCTAACCTAACCTAACCTAACCTAACCTAACCTAACCTAACCTAACCTAACCTAACCTAACCTAACCTAACCTAACCTAACCTAACCTAACCTAACCTAACCTAACCTAACCTAACCTAACCTAACCTAACCTAACCTAACCTAACCTAACCTAACCTAACCTAACCTAACCTAACCTAACCTAACCTAACCTAACCTAACCTAACCTAACCTAACCTAACCTAACCTAACCTAACCTAACCTAACCTAACCTAACCTAACCTAACCTAACCTAACCTAACCTAACCTAACCTAACCTAACCTAACCTAACCTAACCTAACCTAACCTAAC